>WSYH01003682.1:0-13289 GCA_036426205.1 Ascaphus truei
TCTAGGACCTGGCGTAACGGGCCCACTGGCCCCTCTAGGACCTGGCGTAACGGGCCCACTGGCCCCTCTAGGACCTGGCGTAACGGGCCCACTGGCCCCTCAATCAAACTGACCTTTCCCTTCCTTGTCACCTCTAGGACCTGTATACCAGAAACAAACCCCGGGATTACCTCTAGGACCTGACAAAACTGAAAGCCACCTGTCCTCCCTTACACCACTAGGACCTGCTACAGCAGAAATATCCCCCCCTAGGGCTACACATACACACAACGCCACTATTACCGCTAGGACCTGATTTAAAAAAAACAGGCCTTCCCCCCTCAAGACCCGTATCCCAGTTACCCCCTCCCCCCCCAAACCTCCAGGAATTATTATAACGTGTCTCTTCCCCTCCATGACACCTCTAGGACCATACACAATGCACCCAACACCTCTAGGACACGTATACCAGTCGCACGCCCTGTAGGCCCTGATATAACGGGCCCCTCCGCCGGCACCTCTAGGACCCGTGTCCCAACCCACTCCATACCTCTAGGACAGCCCCCTTTGATACCTCTAGGACCCGCACGCCGCGCTCACCTGCTGGTCCCGCCCGGCGTAACGTCACTCACACCTCGCCAGCCAATTGGCGGCCGAGTACCGCCGAGCGGCCCGCAGCCAATCAGCGTCCCCCGTTTGTCCACCAACAACCATGGGGCCACGCCCCCTCTAGCGATCCGTTTGCTTTAGGCCACGCCCTCCCCCTCCCTTCTCACCTTGCGTCACCCAGGAGACGGAGGGAGGCGGGGTGACGTCACGGAGGGCGGCGGGCCAATAGGGCGGGCAGGCTCGATCGCGCTGCCGTGGGAAACCGCGGAGACCCCGCCCACCGCGCTCGGCTTATTGGCTGCGCGCTCCCTGAATGACAGGTGGGGGGCCAAAAAGGCACCTCTCGCTGATTGGACGAAACTCAGCGTCGGGTGCGCTGACGTAATCCCGAAAGGGGGAGGGGGAAGGAAAAAATAGTGGTGACCACGCCTTCCTAACGTCACCGGCGCCTGTACTATTTATAGCAAGCGCGCCAGCCCCGCCCCTTAAAGTGACCGCGCAACATTAACACATTCAGCACCCATAGCCATGCAGAGTACATGCATGTTACATACATGGTGGACACATAGTAGACGAAGTTAGGCCCCATATGCTGTTGCCACGCTCTCGGTCCTCATGGGAAATCACCTAGCTGCGGTGGCCGCCCCCTTGCCTGCCGCCCTCCTCATCCTTCTGAACCGGCGTGTCAGACGACGTCACGACGTCGCGTTACCGTGGCAACGGGACTTTGGTGACGCCGCGGTTCAGAAGGAGGAGGAGGAGGATGAGGGCGGCAGGTAAGCAGGGTTGCCAACCCGAAGGGGGAAAAAATAAAACCCCTTCCTTGTTGCGGCGGCGTTTCCCGGCATCCTGCTGCCATCCCCCCTCCGACTCCAGTGAGCATGGCTGGGCAGCGTCATGACGGCGCGTTGCCATGGCGGCGGGACGCGGCGGGTGGCCATGGCAACGTGACGCCCCCTGGCGTTGTGTTGCCAACGCGGCCTCATTTGAGGCCGGGCGGCCATGTTCACTGCAGTTGGGAGGGGGATTTGCCGGAAAATAACAGAATGCCGGAGACCCCACCGCCACCCGGAGATTGACAATGGCAACCCGTAGCCCGCAGGTAAGTGCCCGGGACCCGGCGTCTCCGGGTCAAACCCGGCGAGGTGGCAAACCCTGCAAGTAAGTCCCATGGGGCGGTGGATTTTGAAATCCACCATTGTTTATACAGCAGGGCGCCGCTTCTCGGCGATCCGCCGATACGGCGGCACCGAGAAGGGGGCCGCCATGTTGGATAGTAGTTGGATAGTAAGTCGCGCATGCGCAGAATGGGGCGGTTGCGCCCAGCGCGCATGCACAGACCGTAGTTTGCGCGCGCAGACCGTAGGTCGCGCATGCGCAGACCGGCGAAAATGCCGATTTGCACATGCACAGAACTGAAAACCGCCGGATCCGCTTTCCGCCGATTTTCACTATACGGCGGGCCCCTGGAACGGAACCCACCGTATGCCCGGGGCCTTCCTGTACTATATCCGTACTTACAGTATATTGATCTAGAGAAAAGGCAAACAAAAAACCCCAGTGACATATTATGTAATGATATATTATAAAGGTAAAAATAAATCTTCCTGACTCCAAGAATCGGCAATCGGATTAATCCCGGATCAACATCCTTCCCATGTATACTTATTTGGTATATCCCTGTATACCTTTCCTTTCTAAAAAGATGTCCAAACCTTTTTTTGAACAAATCTATTGTATCTGCCATCACAGTCTCCATGGGAATGATTCCACATTTTACTGCTCTTACTGTAAAGAACCCTTTCCTTTGTTGCTGGTGAAATTTCCTTTCCTCCAACCTTAAGGGATGGCCCCGAGTTATTTGTACTGGCCGTGGGATGAATAGTTCTTTTGAAAGCTCCTTGTATTGTCCCTAATACTTTTATATAGTTATCATATCCCCTCTTAGACGCCTCTTTTCTAATGTAAATAAATCTAATTTAGCTAGCCTCTCCTCATAAGTTAGAATGTCCATCCCCTTTATTAATTTGGTGGCTCTTCTCTGCACTCTCTCTAGTTCCATAATGTCTTTTCTTAGGATTGGTGCCCAAAATTGTACTCCATATTCAAGGTGTGGTCTTACTAATGCTTTGTATAGGGGCATAATTATGTTTACTTCCCTTCCATCCATTGCCCGTTTAATGCAAGATAAGATCTTGTTTGCCTTTGCAGCTACTGCATGACTTTGAGCACTATTGCTAAGCCTGCTGTCTACAAACACTCCTAAATCTGTCTCCATCAAGGATTCCCCCAATTTATCCCCATTTAATTTGTAAGTTGTCTGTTTATTCTTGTTTCCTAAGTGCATAACTGTACATTTATCTGTATTAAACCTCATCTGCCATTTACCTGCCCAAGTTTCCTGTCTCTCCAAGTCCTTCTGAAGAGAAATTACATCCTGCTCTGATTCTATTACCTTACACAATTTAGTGTCATCAGCAACGACTTTGCTCCATATGCCGACCTCAAGGTCATTAATAAACAAGTTAAAAAGCAGGGGTCCCAGTACCGATCATTGAGGTACTCCACTCACAACTTTAGCTCAACCTGAAAAAGTTCCATTTATGACAACCCTCTGTTGTCTGTCCTTCAACCAGTTTTCAATTCAGGTGCATATATTATTACTAAGACCAATTTTCTTTATTTTGTACACCAACCTCTTGTGTGGAACTGTATCAAAAGCCTTTGCTAAATAAATGTAAGTAGACCACATCAACTGCATTACCCTGGTCTAAAGTCCTACTTACCTCCTCCAAGGAACTAATAAGTTAAGTTTAGTTTGGCAAGATCTATCCTTCATAAATCCATGCTGACTATTACTAATAATTTTGTTTTCCATTAAGTATTTCTGAATATTATCCCTTCAAGTAGCTGTAGCAGGGTCCCCTCTCGTGCCCCGTGTCCCCTTACCTCCCGGCGTGGTCATGCCTGACAGCGGAGGCAGGGACAGGTGGAGCGGCGATCTGCTCGCCGGAGGCGCCGCCATGTTGTACTAGCGCACACAATTTCAAAGCATGCGCAGCACAACCCCCAGAGAGGCGGACATTAGGGAGGACAGGCCCGTGAGGGACTACAACCCCCATGATGCCATGGGGCATTGCAACACGATGCCTAGCAGCCAATCGCGCGGACGGATTTTCCTGCTTAGAGATACTTTTCGTGCGCTGAAACCACGCTAGCAGTCGGAGCTGGCATGCCATCATGGTAGTGTGCATGTGTCTGTGGCACCTGCACTAGGCCAGAGACCCCCATTATGCCCCGACTCCCCTCAGCTTGTGGTTGCTGCAGGGACAGGCCCATAGATAGGGACACTGCCCCTGTAGCATTTAAGTGAGGGATACAGCCAAGATGCAGCAGCATCCTGACCTCAGGTGGTCTGGGACCAGACACCTACCACAAAGAGACATTGCATATGGTGGTACAATCCCGGCGGGACCCACCCAACGTAGAGGAGGAGGCTTCACGGTTACCGTCACGGGATCAGTGGATCCCATCAGCATCGCAGCGCGCCCGGGTGTAGACACACCCGGCAGGTACCTCATCTCACCAAAGTGCACCAACTATACACGGGCTAGTGGGGCAGCACTGTCTCACACACTTTTCTGTGGACACTGGGACGGTACGGTGCCCGGAGCACCTCAGTACATTGGGATAACCCCGCAGGGGTGTGGACACGGTGTTGGGAAAGCACGGGGAGGGGTTGCAGCCCTGTGAGGCCTAGTGTTACTGTAGTAGTGTCGTTGTTTATTATTGTTCATATATCTACAGTAAAGTGCTATTGTTTTATTACATCAGCGTATATTGTTCATATATGGTCCTGAACGGGGCTATCCCACATAGGATCCTGCGCAGGTGGAGGCGCTGTCACCCATCGAATCGGGTACACCCCAGGCTCCCAGCGGCGGAGGTTCAGGCCTCCTGTGAGCCACAGGTAAAGCACCACACACCCCGTAGCCGCTCTATCTCCCAGGGGGTGGGGGAAACAGTGTTACATAGCTCTCCCACTATAGAGATCAGGCTTACAGGTCTGTAATTCCCTGGATGTGATCTAGCTCCCTTTTTAAATATAGGCACAACATCTGCTTTACGCCAGGTACTGAGCCTGTGGAAATGGAGGCCTTGAATATTAAATGCAATGGTTTGGCTATTACTGAGCTTAACTCCTTGAGAACTCGGATGTATGCCATCGGGGCCAGACGCCTTATTTACGTTAATTTTATTAAGCCGCCTATGAACTTCTTCCTCAGTTAACCAATTGTTTGTTAATAGTAACGCTTGCGCTCACCGCGAACAAGGCGGGACCCCCGTACTGAGGTGGGAAAGTACAAAACTGCGCACCCACAGCAGCGCAGGCACGCCTGGAGAGTGGATAGTCAGCGTAGCCGGGTCTGGGTAGGAGAGATCCGGTTAGTTGTGATACTTGCCGAAGTCCAGGGGTGGAGCCAGAGGGAAGGTCTATGTCCGTTGAGCCGTGATCAGGGGTTGGAGCCGGGAGAGTGGTAGTATATCTGATAGCCGTGGCGTGGGATGGAGAGGTGCGGGTAGTCAGATGCAAGCCGGGGTCGTTATCCAGAGAGGATCCTAAAGTCAAGCCGGGTAGCAGCAGAGAAACACAGGAACAAGGTGCAAGGCACAGCAATGGCAGGAACACAAGGCTACACAGGACTATGCTCAGCAATGAGAGAATGAGCAGGCAGGGTTTAAATAGGAAACAGGAATCAGTAGTAAGGGGGGCCGAGCAGAGGCGCGGCCTCTGTGGAGACCAGGATAGGCTGCCGGAGACAAGGAGGCAATACTGGCACTTGACACACACCTGGGAAGTGGTGCATTTTTGCTCATTTGATTGCCCTTTTCCAACTTTTGTTACATTCCTTATAATTCTGATATGATGTCTCCGTCCCTTCTGACCTCAAGGGGCCTAGTCTAGGAGCTTCGATAACTTTGCTGCCATCTCGGTCGGTGTGGCATGTTCCCACCGAACAGTTTGTCACGTGTGTTATCCCTGTATTCAGAAAACATTTCCACAAGTCTCAAACAGTGAGGTAGGAAAATGCCAATACTGCTCGGGACAGCAGCGATGGTATCTCAGCCTCTCTCAAAGTTCTCCCCCGTACGATCTGGCCGCAGTCTGTAAGAGCTGCATAGAGAGAGCCGCCTCTCCCTGCATAGGTCTCACAGGCGATCGCACTGCTTTTATTTAAAATGTGAACACTAGTGTGCGGGAGCCAGGGGGGTATCCAGGAGCCGAACCGCATTAATTTCAGGTCCGGGGACCCCCTGCTTCCCGAGTTACAGGCCCCCCGTTATGAGGTGCCGGTATCTCCTGTGCATTTAAACGTCCCGGTCACGTGACGCGGGAGATTTAAACGCACAGGAGTTACGGGCGCCTCCATAACGAGGCCTGTAAGTCGGGAAGCAAGGGGTCCACGAGGCTGAAATCAACCCCTTGCTCCCGCACACTAGTATTCACATTTAAATAAAAACAGCTTCAATACCGTAGCAGCTAGCTGCTAAGGCAATGAAGGGGTTAAACCTGAGTACCCTGTTTATTGGAGGCAGAGGGGGTGGATGAAGGGGGTTGTTGCCCCAGGGTGGGTGGTTAGGCCTGCGACGTGAAGGTTGTGGGAGGATGAACCCATTCACTTCCATAGCAGTGATACCCGCTATTATAATGAAGGGGTTAACCACTCCCGCTACCCACCTGGTAGGCCTTACCACCCAACCCTGGGGCAACTACCCCCTTCACCCAATCCCTCTACCCCCTAGAAATATTAAAAAACACAACAACCCTACAACCCACCTCCTCTACCCCCAACAACACCCCATCCCCCCAACACATACAGTAATGGGCAAAATTACTATTATCCAGATATGGATAATAGCTCATTTACCCATTCAAAATAAAACATTATCCAGCCAGCATAAAAGTAAATAAAAGTTCTACTTACCCCTGCCAGGATGAAGGCCATCCTCGTCCTCATCATCGTCCTCCGCGTCCATGTCCTCCGTGGGCAGCAACAGTACAATAAAATACAAACTAATGGCCACTAACCCCTTAGCGGTTAGTAACCACTATAGTAATTAAGGGGGTAACCCCCCTCCCCCGCAACCCACCCGGGAGGCCTAACTACCCTCCCCGGGGCAACGACCCCCACCCTCTAACCATTTATTGGTACAGTGGCACATCATGCCCATATAATATGGGCATGATTTGCCACTATGGCAGTGAATGGGCAATCTTTAAAAAAAACAGCACCAAAAAAGGCACAACAAATAAAAAACAAATCATCAAAAAATACACAAATAAAAAAGCCAATCAGCAAAAAAACACAAAATAACCAATCAGCAAAAAAAACACAATAACAAGAATCAAGAAACAAAAAAAGACAATAACAAGAATCAAGATAAAAAACACAATAACAAGAATCAAAAATAAAAAAAACACAATCACAAGAATCAAGATTAAAAAAACAATAACAAGAATCAAGATTTAAAAAAACACAATAACAAGAATCAAGATTAAAAAAACACAATAACAAGAATCAAGATTTTAAAAAAACACAATAACAAGAATCAAAAATAAAAAAAACACAATAAGAATCAAGATTAAAAAATACACAATAAGAAAAATCAAAAAAACACAATAACAAGAATCAAAATTTAAAAAACACAATAACATGAATCAAAAATAAAAAAAACACAATAACAAGAATCAAGATTTAAAAAAAAAACACAATAACAAAAACCAAGCATCAAAAAAATATAATAAAAAAACAAGCATAAAAAAAAAGCAATGCAAAATAATACAATCAATGTTTTTCTTAGTGTTGACATCTTCACCCTCCGATTCCGAGTCCATCAGCAACAGCAGGAACCTCTTGACACTCGAAGCAATGATCCTCAACAGCAGGTAAGTCCTTCTTTATCTTCATTTTCATCTGTATCTTTATCTGTCCGTTGTAATCCATAGGCGGATGTTGTCCCATCGGCTTCTTATGGTCAAATGAGACGGGACAGGCCTTATATAAGGCCTGTGATGTCACATTTGAGTGTCAGATGGTACAGCTCCAATCCGATTGGATGCTGTACCATGTGACAAGGCTCTTTTTTTATTTTTTTTATTAAGGATGTGACGTCATCTTCAAGGGAGATACTTCACATCCTTAAATTTTAAATATTATATGGGCATGATGTACCACTGTGCCAATCGATGAGTAGAGGGAGGGGGTAGATTCCCCGAGGAGGGTGGTTTGGCGTCCCACGTGGATAGCGGTGGAGAGGGGTTAACCCCTTAATTACTATAACTGTTACTAACTGCTAAGGTGATTAAGGGGTTACTGGCCATTAGTTTGTATTTTTATTCTACTGTTGCTGCCCACGGAGGACATGGACGCGCAGGACGGGGATGAGGACGGCCTTCATCCTGGAAGGGGTAAGTAGAACTTTTATTTACTTTATGCTGGCTGGATAATATTTTATTTTTAATGGGCAAATGAGCTATTATCCAGATCTGGATAATACTAATGTTGCCCATTACTGTACTGTAATGTAATAGTTGTTGGGGGAAGTGCGGGTGCCCATTCATTCCCATTGCGGTTATCTTTGCTCCTATTGAGGGCGTATTGAATGGGTGTATTAGCTTGTATTATGTTTTAATGTTTATTGTGGGTAGTGGAGGTGGGTGAAGGTGGTATTTGGCCCGTGGTGGATATTTTTACCTAACGGGTGGGTAGCGAGAGGGGTTAACCTCTTCATTACCATAGCTGTAGTAACTGCTAATGTATTGAATGGGTTAACTCCCCCCGCTACCCACAATAAACCGGGCACTAATATGTAACCCCCTTTATTGCCTTAGCGGTTAGCCGCTGAGGTAATGAAGCTGCCTGTAAATGTATTTTTATTGCATCGTATTGAAGCCGGGGGAATCTCCGGAGCTGGTATTAATGCATATCACCTCCGGAGACTCCCGGCTTCAATCCGAGGCAGGGGGAAAAAAAATAATTCTAAGTCCCACTCTCAAATCCCTTCTCGCTACCCTTGGGGTGACGAGATGAGATCTGCGATAAGCTCGCTATTTCAGAGCCTCGATGAGATTATCGGGGCTACTAGAATAGCGTGATCTTATCAAGATGGCGCCATTTTGCTTTTTGAAGCTCCCGCTCGGTGTGTTTGGGCAGGAGCGTGACCGCTCGGGAAAAATGCACACCCCGTACGAGTTTGGCAACACATCAAAGCTTTCTGAGCAGCAAATCTGCCAAATCGTACGGAAAGTGCCAAAAAAAGCTCGATGAGTTGGTTATCAAACCTACTAAAATAGGCATAAACACAAGACAGAGCACACCGCTCACTCGTTTATTTGTAATTAATATTATATCATTAATTGGTCAAAAATGGGTGCTACCTATGTACTCAAGTTAATGGATTTAACACTTAAATGAAAGGCTGACAAAGCCAATCAGTCATTCACAGAAAGTACATTTATGGTGCACACCACGCTAATTATTTTGTATTTTATAGTGAATATATTATAGTGAAAAAAAACGTGATTAAGGGATAAAAATAAAACTCAAAATCTAACACGTGGTGCTAAGATCTATAATTACTGCTGCCTTAAGTCATCCGCCATTGACAGTGGTATCTTTGAACAACAGTAAGAGCCTTGCAATGAATTAATGCTCAGAATAGAAATACTGAGGACAATATTTGCCTCCTTCATTGTGGCATAATAATTACCTATGCGCTCTACTACAATTGACAGAGGACATGATCACTGAATGTCATAGTCCCTAAGTTGTACCAACACCACATACCACTTAATTACTCGTCTCATGTACATATAAAGTTAACGGCAGCAATATTGAATCATATATAATTCCTGATGAATGAAATGGCTCTAGAATAACTGTGAGTTCAAATGAAACAGTATTGCTATGCTGTTTATATAGGGCCAAACAACCATATGATATGTATAAAATTCCATGATTCTCAAATCAGTCCATTAACCAAGAGACCGTACTGACATATAAGTGTTTTTGTAACATTGACAGCGCAATTCAACCAGACAACATAGTTAGTTAGCGGCTCCTACAATGTCAGTTGATATGCTGTGCATGGATGCGTGCGTACACGAGTCGCTCATGATATATGCTACGACACAGGATTGCAAGTTAGTAACAGTGCTGCGGGATCCCTCATCTTACTAAACTCGCATATGAGAAAGCTGCTTTCTAAAAGCAGCGCAGTTCCAACATCACTGCCAAGGTTTACTTTGGACTCACTCACTCCAGTGACAGTGATGGTATTGCACTGATAACTTGCAAAGTGACCGCGTGTTAAGTTGTTGCTGGTCTGGAGTACTTAGCTATATTGTAGCATCCGCGGTGTGCATGAGAGACTCAATGGCGACGGCAGTCCGCAGATCGGCGGCACCACGTCATTGCAAGGCTCTTACTGTTGTTCAAAGATGCCACTGTCAATGGCGGATGACTTAAGGCAGCAGTAATTATAGATCTTAGCACCACGTGTTAGATTTTATTGAGTTTTATTTTTATCACTTAATCACGTTTTTTTTCCACTATAATATATTCACTATAAAATACAAAATAATTAGTGTGGTGTGCACCATAAATGTACTTTCTGGGAATGACTGATTGACTTTGTCAGCCTTTCATTTATGTGTTAAATGTACTAAAATAGGCCTCTAAGAATCTAAACGCCAGCCTCTTCTTTACCATCTCCTCCCCTACCTGTTTATTTCGCCACATTGGTTTTGACTTATTTCTGTTATACAGCAGGGCCCCGGGCATGCGGCGGGTTCCGTTCCAAGGGCCTGCCGCCAAGCAAAAATCGCCGGCGATTTTCAGCGTGTGTGCATGCGCAAACCGGCAATTCCCCCTTCTGCGCGTGCGCAACCTCCGTACGGCACGCGTAACCTTCGCTCTGCGCATACACACCCTCGTCAACTGCCCGTTCTGCGCATGCGCGACCCCTGACTCTCCCGTTCTGCGCATGTGCAGACATGGCGGCCCGCTTCTCGGTACCGCCGTATCAGCGGATCGCTGAAAAGCGGGGGCGCCGAGAAGTAGGGCCTTGCTGTACTTATTCCCCAAGGGTATACACTGATAAGTGTGCTTTTCTAACAATGTTTTAAAGACTGCCCATTTATCTTCTACATTTTCCCTGCAAAAACATCATCCCAGTGTATTACTTGTAAATTAGTCCTCAGTTTATTAAAACCTGCCTTTCTAAAGTTTAAAGTCTTTGTTGAACCCAAGTGATCATTTATTTCAAATGAGACCATGTTATGATCCCTGTTACCCAAATGTTCTCAGACTTGAATATTTGTTATTACTTCTACATTGTTTGATATTACCAAACCCAGTATTGCCCCTCTCCTGGTTGGTTCCTCAATAATTTTGGTCACTTTAAGCACCCCCAAAAACCTGTTTCCTTTTGTTGTAATGCTAATCTCATTGCCCCAGTCTATGTCTGGATAATTAAAATCCCCCATTATGCAAACATGACCCAGTTTTATGCCTTCTCCATTTGCCAAAGTATTTTGGCTTCCGCAATCTCAGATATTTGGTGGTTTATAGCATATTCCCACAAACATTTTCTTTATACTTTTACCTCCACTGCTAATTTCTATCCACAAAGTCTCTACATTTTCATCATTCCCTTCATAAACATCTTCCCTTATTTATAGGTTTTAGATTGGGTTTAACATATAAACATACTCCACCTCCCCTTCTATTTGTTCGATCCTTCCGAAAAAGGGAATACCCCTCTAAATGAACTGTCCAGTCATTAGTTTCATCCCACCATGTTTCAGTAATGCCTATGATATCATACTGCTCCCTTGCAGCTATTAATTCAAGCTCCCCCATTTTATCTGTCAGGCTTCTTGCATTAGCAAGCATGCATTTCAGGTTTTTTTCAGTGTGTACTATTATCTTATCTGCTCCTTCCTTTCTGCGCCGATTGGCTTTAGTCTTTAGAAGTTTTCTAGTATTATCTGTATTTACTATGTGTGTTTCCCTGGACGTTTTCACCGGGGCCCCCACCAATGTGTCGCCGGCCTTGCGAGAACCCCCCCCCCCACCCCACCGGTTTCTCTTACACCCCCCCTTCTCGCTTTCTCACCCCATCTTACACTCCCAATCACCTTTTCCTCCCCCCCCAGTCCCCCATGAATTTCTCCCCCCTCCCCATACTCAATAACCCCCTCCCCAATATATATACACACAAACACACAATAGCCCCCCCACCCCAAATACATATAGACAACACAGACAGACAGACACACACAATATGCCACCCTCCCAAATACACACACACACAAAATAGGGCCCCACTTGCCAAATACAGACAAACACACACACACAATAGGCCCCTCTCCCAAAATATACAGACACACACACACACAATAGGCCCCCCCTGCCCCAATACAGACACACAATAAACCCTCCTCCTCAAAAACACACACACACAAGCGTGGCCTGGCTGTGCGCGTTGGCATGTTACATACAGCGTGGCCTGGCTGTGCGCGTGGGCATGTTACATACAGCGTGGCCTGGCTGTGCGCGTATAGGAGTGCTTTATTGAGGGGAGAGAGGGAGTGTATTGAGGGATTGGGGGAGCGAGGAGTTTCTGATTGAGAGGGGGGAAGAGAGGATGCTGTATTGAGATTGGGGTTGTATTGCACAGGGAGATGGGGGAGACAGGAGGTGCTGTATAGGGAGGGGGAGAGAGAGGTGCTGTAATTGAAGGGGGTTTGTAGGGGGGATGGGGGTCGTGGGGAGGGGGTTTTATTTGGGGTCATTGTGTTTTTTGTTGTATTGAGGGGAGATGGGAGAGAGGAGGTGCTGTATTGAGGAGGTGGAGAGAGGAGGTGCTGTATTGAGGGATGGGAAGAAGGAGTGCTGTATTTGAGGGGGGGGAGAGAGGTGCGGTATTGAGGAGTGGTTGTATTGAGGGGAGGGGGGAGAGGAGGTGCTGTATTGAGAAGGGGGGTTGTATTGAGGGGAGATGGGGGAGAGAGGAGGTGCTGTATTGATGGGAGATGGGGGAGAGAGGAGGTGCTGTATTGAGGGGAGGGGGGGAGAGAGGAGGTGCTGTATTGAGGGAGGGGGGGAGAGAGGAGGTGCTGTATTGATGGGGAGAGAGGAGGTGCTGTATTGAGGGGAGGGGGGGGAGAGGAGTGTGCTGGTATGAGAGGAGGGGGAGAGGAGGTGCTGTATTGAGGGGAAGGGGGGAGAGAGGAGGTGCTGTATTGAGGGGGGGGGAGAGAGGAGGTGCTGTATTGAGGGGAGCGGGGGAGAGAGGAGGTGCTGTATTGAGGGGAGAGGGAGGGGGGGAGAGAGGTGCTGTATTGAGGGGAGGGGAGGGGGGGGAGAGAGGAGGTGCTGTATTGAAGGGGAGGGGGGAGAGAGGAGGTGCTGTATTGAGGGGAGGGGGGGAGGAGGTGCTGTATTGAGGGGAGGGGGGGGGAGGAGGAGGTGCTTGTATTGAGGGGGAGGGGTAGGGCTGAGGGGGGGGGGGGGGGTGAGAGAGGAGGTGCTGTATTGAGGGAGGGGGGTGAGAGAGGAGGTGCTCGTATTGGATAGGGGAGGGGGAGAGATTAGGTGCTGTAATGGATGGGGGGGATAGGATGTGCTAGCTGT
>WSYH01003682.1:13300-33522 GCA_036426205.1 Ascaphus truei
CCCACGCTGTAGTAAACATGCCACAAAGACGACCAGACAGACCATCACTGTATGTAACATGCACACGCAACGCTGTATGTACATGCACAAGCGCAAAGCCAGAAACGCCGGATGTAACATGCACAGCGCACATCCAGGGGCCACGCCGTATTAACAAGTCCCACGCGCACCACAGCCAGACCACGCTGTATGTAACCTGCACAAGCGCACAGCCATACCACGCCGTAGTGAACATGCACAAGCGCACATCAAGGCCACGCCGTAGTGGTACACGTCCACGCGCACAGCCAGACCACGCTGTATTAACATGCCCCATCATCTAAGTGCACAGCCGACCACGTGTATGTAAAACGTCCACGCGCAAGCCAGACCACGCTGTATGAACATGCCCCAAAGCGCACCAAGCCAGACACGCTGATATGTAACATGCCCACGCGACAGCCAGACAACGCTGTATGTAACATTGCACCCGGCCCACAGCCAGGACACACTGTAGTAAAATGCACACGCCCACAGCCAGACCACGCTGTATGTAAACATGCACACGCGCACAGCCAGACCACGATGTATGTACATGCCCACTCGCACAAGCCAGACCACGCGGTATGTAATTCCCACGCGCACAGCCAGACACGCTGTATGTAACATGCCACGTGCACAGCCAGACCCCGCGTATGTAACATGCCCACGCGCACAGCCAGACAAAGCTGTATGTAACATGCCCCACGGCACAGCCAGACCACGCTGTATGTAACATGCCCACGCGACACAGCAGACCACGGGACTTGTATGTAACATGCACACTGACCACAAGCAAGACCACGATGTATGTAACATGCACAAGCGCACAGCAGACCAAGCGTAGGAACATGCACAAGCGACCAGCCAGGGCCACGCCGTATGTAACACGTCCACGAGCACAGCCAGAACAAGCTGTATGTAACACGTCCAGCGCGCACAGCCAGACCTACGCTGTGATGTAACACGTCCCACGCGCACAGCCAGACCACGGTATGTAACACGCCACGTACGCACAGACAGACCACGCTGTATGTAACATGCACACACGCCCACAGCCAGACCCCGCTGTATGGCACATGCCACACACCGACAGCCAGACAACGCTGGATGTAACAGCACAAGCGCACATACAGGCCACGCCGTATGTAAACACGTCCACGCGCACGCCAGACCACGCTGTATGTAACATGCACACGTGCAAGCAGACCACGCTGTATGTAACACGTACCCACGGCAAGCCAGACACGCTGTAGTAACATGCCCACCGCACAGCCAGACCACGCTGTATGAACATGGCCCACGCGCACAGCCAGACCACGCTGTATGTAACATGACACGCCACAGCCAGACCACACTGTATGTAAAATGCAAACGGCCCACAGCCAGACCACGCCTGTATTGTAACATGCCACACTGCGCACAAGCAGACCACGCTGTATGTAACATGCCCACGGGCACAGCCAGACCACGCTGTATGAACTTCAACGCGCACAGCCAGGAACACGCTGTATGTAACTGACCAAGTGTGCACAGCCCAGAAACCGCTGGTATTGGAAACATGCCCACGCGCACAGCCAGACCACGCTGTATGTAACATGCCACGCGACAGCCAGACCACGCTGGATTAAAAATGCCCACGCGAACAGCCAGACCCGCTGTATGAACATGCACACGCCCACAGCAGACCACGCTGTGTATGGTAAAATGAACAAGCGCACAGCCAGACCAGCTGTATGTAACTGCACACTAGCGACAGCCCAGACCAAGCGTTGTATGTAAAATGCCCACGCGCACAGCCAGACAACGCTGTATGTAACATGGCAACACGCACACAGCCAGACCACGGTATGTACAGGCCCACGTGCACAGCAGACACGCCGTATGCTAACATGCAACAAGCGCACAGCCAGACGACGCCGTATGTAACATGCACAAGCGCCAACATCCAGGACACGCTGTATGTAATCATTGCCCACGCGACACACAGCCAGGCCACGCTGTATGTAACTGCCCACGCCACAGCCAGACCACGCCGATGTAACATGCAAAGCGCACAAGCAAGGCCACGTCTGTTGTATGTAACATGCCCACGCGCACAGCCAGACACGCTGTAGGTAACATGCACAAGCCACAGCCAGACCACGACGTATGTAAACATGCACAAGCGCACAGCAAGCCACGCCTGTATGTAAACATGCCCACGCCCACAGCCAGGACCACGCTGTATGAACTGCACAAAGCGCACAGCCACAGACGATGCCGTATGTAACATGCACAAGCGCAAAGCCAGACCACGCTGTATGTACACTAGTCCACGCGCACATCCAGGCCACAGCTGTATGTAACAGCACACGCCCACAGCCAGACCAACGTTGAGTAACATGCACAAGCGCACAGCCAGACCACGCTGTAGTAACATGCACAAGAGAACATCCAGGCCACGCCGTATGTAAAACGTCCACGGCACAAGCCAGAACACGCTGTATGTAACAGCCCACGCGCCAGCCAAGCCAGAACCACGCTGTTATGTAACATGCCATGTGCACAAGCCAGACCACGCTGTATGTAACATGCCCACGCGCACAGCCAGACCACGCTGTATGTAACATGCACAAGCGCACAGCCAGACCACGCTGTATGTAACAGGACACACTGCGCACAGCCAGACCACGATGTATGATACATGGCCACGTGCACAGCCAGACCACGCGGTGTGTAACAGCCAACGCGCACAGCCAGACCACGCTGTATGTAACATGCCCACGCGCACAGCCAGACCACGCTGTATGTAACAGTGCACAACGCGCACAGCCAGACACGCGTATGTAAACATGCACAAGCGCACGCGCACAGCCAGACAACGCGGAGGTAACATGACCACGTGCACAGCCAGGACCACGATTGTATTGTGTAACATGCCCACGTGCACAGCCAGACCACGCGTAGTTAACACGTCAACGCGCACAGCCAGACCAAGCTGTATGTAACATTGCACACGAAACAGCCAGGACCACGCTGTAGGGTAAACATGAACACCGCACAGCCAGACAACGGTTGTAGTACATGCACAAGCGCACAGCCAGACCACGACGTAGCTAAAAGCACAAGCGACATGCAGGCCACGCGATGTAATAGTCCACGCGCACAGCCAGGACCAACCCCACTGATGTAACATGCCCACGTGCACAGCCAGTTACACGTGTATGTAACACGTCCACGCGCCACAGCCCGACCACGCTGTATGTAACATGCCCACGCGGCACAGCCCAGGACAATGCTGTATGTAACATGCCCACGAGCACAGCCAGACCACGCTGTATGTAACTGCACACGCCACAGCCAGCCACACTGTATGTAACATGCCACGCCCAAGCCAGACCACGCTGTATGTAAACATGCACACGCCGCACAGACAGACCACGCTGTATGTACATGCACAGCGCACGCCAGACCACGCTGTAGTACATGCCCACGGCACAGCCAGACCACGCTGTCTGTAAATGTCCCAGTGCACAAGCCAGACCACGCTGTATGTGACATGCCACGTGCACAGCCAGACCACGCTTGTAGGTAACATGCACCGCGCACAGCCAGAAAACGCTGGATGTAACATGCCACGCGCACAGCCAGGACCACGCGTGTATGAACAGGCCCACGCGCACAGCCAGACCACGCTGTAGTTAACATGCACACGGCCCAAAGCCAGACACTGCTGTATGTAACATGCCACAAAGCGCACAGCCAGACCACGCTGTAGTAACATGCACAAGCGCACAGCAGGACCAGCGTATGTAAAATGCCCCCAAACGCGGCCCAGCCAGACCACGCTGCATGTAACATGCACACGCACACAGCCCGACCACGCTGTCTGTACATGCCAGTGGCACAGCCAGACACGCTGTAAGTAACATTCCCACGCGCACAGCCAGACCCGCTGTATGTAAACAGGCCCACGTGGCACAGCCAGACCACGCTGTATGTAACATGCCCCACGCGCACAGCCAGACAACGCTGTATGTAACATGCCACGCGCACAGCCAGGACCGCGTGTTGGAAATGCCCAAACGCGCACAGCCAGACCACGTGTATGTAACATGCACACGCCCACAGCAGACCACGCTGTATGGAACAGCACAAGCGCACAGCAGACACGCTGTAGTAACATGCACAACGCACAGCCAGGACCAAGTGGGATGCAAAATGCCCACGCGCACAGCAAGACAACGATGTATGTAACATGCACACGCACACAGCCAGACCACGCTGTATGTAACATGCCCACGTGCACAGCCAGACCACGCCGTATGTAACATGCACAAGCGCACAGCCAGACGACGCCGGATGTAACATGCACAAGCGCACATCCAGCCACGCTGTATGTAACATGCCCACGCGCACAGCCAGGCCACGCTGTATGTAACATGCCCACGCCCACAGCCAGACCACGCCGTATGTAACATGCACAAGCGCACAGCAAGCCACGCTGTATGTAACATGCCACACGCGCACAGCCAGACCACGCTGTATGTAACATGCCCACGCCCACAGCCAGACCACGCCGTATGTAACATGCACAAGCGCACAGCAAGGCCACGCTGTATGTAACATGCCCACGCCCACAGCAGACCACGCTGTATGAACATGCACAAGCGCACAGCCAGACGATGCCGTATGTAACATGCACAAGCGCACAGCAAGTGACAAGCTGTATGTACACGTCCACGCGCAATCCAGGCCCACGCTGTAGTAAATGCACTACGCCCCACAGCCAGACCACGGCTGTATGTAACATGCACAAGCGCCCACAGCCAGACCACGCTGGGGATTTGTAGTAACATGCACAAGCGCACGCCAGACCACGCTGTAGTAACATGACAGGGGCACAGCCAGACCACGCTGCTATGTAACATGCCCACGTGCCACAGCAAGACCACGCTGTATGTAACACGTCACGCGACAGCCAGCCCACGCTTGTAGTAACATTCCCACGCGCACAGCCAGACCACGTGTTGTATTAACATGCCCATGTTGCACAGCCAGACCCACGCTGTAGTAACATGCCCACGCGCACAGCCAGACAACGCTGTATGTAACATGCAAAACACGCACACAGCAGCCAGAACGCTGATGCGGTAACATTGCCCACGGCACAGCCAGACCACGAGTATGAACATGCACCGCCACAGAAGACCACGCTGCTAGGTAACATGCACAAGCGCAAGCCAGACCCACGAGTATGTAACATGCACAAGCGCACAGCCAGGCCACGATGTAGTACATGCCCAACGCGCACAGCCAGACCACGCTGTATGTACATGCACACGCAACACAGCCAGACCAAGCTGTATGTAACATGACACAAGCGCCACAGCCAGACACGCTGTATGTACATGCCCACCGCGCACAGCCAGACAACGCTGTAGGGAACAGCACACGCACACAGCCAGACAACGCCGTTACTGGTTTTTTTTTTGTTTTAACCACATGCACAAGCGCACATCCAGGCCACGCTGTATGTAACATGCCCACGCCCACAGCCAGACCACGCCGTATGTAACATGAAAGCGACACGCAACGGCCACGCTGTTAGGTTAAAACATGCCCACGCGCACAGCCAGACCACCGCTGCTATGTAACATGCCCCGCCACAGCCCCGACCACGCCGTATGTAACATGCACAAGCGCACAGCAGGCCACGCTGTACTGTAACATGCCCACGCCCACAGCCAGACCACGCTGTATGTAACATGCACAAGCGCACAGCCAGACGATGCCGTATGTAACATGCACAAGCGCACAGCCAGACCACGCTGTATGTAACACGTCCACGCGCACATCCAGGCCACGCTGTATGTAACAGACACACGCCACGCCAGACCACGCTGTATGTAACATGCACAAGCGCACAGCCAGACCACGCTGTATGTAACATGCACAAGCGCACAGCCAGACACGTGTATGACATGCCCAAGTGCACAGCCCAGACCACGTGTATGTACATGCCACGTGCCAGCCAGACCACGCTGTGCTGTATGTAACAGTCCACGGCGCACAGAGACCACGCTGTATGAACATTCCCACGCGCACAGCCAGACACGTGTATGTAACCATGCCCATGGCACAAAGCAGACCACGCTGTGTATGTAACATAGCCAAGCGCACAGCCAGACAACGCTGTATGTAACATGCACAGCACACAGCCAGACCACGCTTGTATGAACATGGCCCCAAACGCGCACGCCAGACCACGCGTATGTAAATGCACACGCCCACAGCCAGACAAGCTGTATGTCACATGCACAAGAGCACAGCCAGACCACGCTGTATGTAAAATGCAAAAGCGCACAGCCAGGCCACGCTGTTGTATTGTAACATGCCACGCGCACAGCCAGACCACGCTTAGGTAACATGCACACGCACCCAGACAGACCACGCGGTATGTAACATGCACAAGGCGGCACAAGACAGACACGCTGTGGTAACATGCCCACGCGCACAGCCAGACCAACGCTGTAGGTAACATGCACACGCAACAGCCAGACAACGCCCGTAATGTACATGCACAAGCGCACATCCGGCCACGCCGTAGGATAACACGTCCACGCGACACAATCCAGACCATGCTGTAATGAAAAAAGCCCACGCGCACAGCCAGACCACGCTGTATGTACACGTCCACGCGCACCGCCGACCACGCCTGTATGCTAACATGCCCACCCGCACAAGCCAGACACGCTGTATGTAACATGCCCACGCGCACAGCCAGACCACGCTGTATGTTTAGTAACATGCACACGCCACCGCCAGACCCACTGTATGTAACATGCACCGCACACAGCCAGACAACGCTTGTATGAACATGCAAAGCGCACAGCCAGACCACGCTGTATGTAACATGCAACAAGCGCACATGGACACGCGTATGTAAACACGTCACGAGGGCCACGCCGACACGCTGTATGTAAACACGCCCACGCGCACAGCAATCCAGACCACGCTGTATGTAACCCGTCCACATGCGGGCACAGCCAGGACCACGCTGTATGTAAAATGAGCCACGCGCAAAGCCAGACCACGCTGTTATGTAAAATTGCCCAAGTGCACGCCAGACCAGACTGTATGAAACATGCCACGGCACAGCCAGACAACGCTGTATGTAAACAGCCCGCGCCACAGTCCAAGCACCACGCTGTATGTACACCGCCCACGCGCACAGTCAGAACACGCTGTATTGTAACATTGCACAAGCACAAGCCAGACCACGCGTATGTAACATGCACAAGAGCACAGCAGACCACGCTGTATGTAACATTGCACAAGCGCACAGCCAGACCCCGCTGTTATGTAACATGCCAACGCGCACACCAGACCACGCTGTATGTAACATGCACACGCTACACAGCCAGCAACGCTGTATGTAAATGCCAAGTGCACAGCCAGACAGGGGGGCCCCGTATGAAAATGCACAAGCGACAGCTCAGATGAGCCGTAATCTGAACATGCCCCACGCGCACAGCCAGAGGACACGCTTGTATGTCAACATGCCCACGCCCACAGCCAGACCACGCCGTATGAACATGCACAAGTGCACACAGCAAGGCCACGCTGTATGTAAACATTGCCCACGCGCACAAGCCAGGACCACGCTGTATGTAACAGGCCCACGCCCCCCAGCCAGACACGCCGTATGTGTAACATGCACAAGCGCACAGCAAGGCCCGCTGTTAGGTAACATCCACAGCCACACAGCCAGACCACGCTGGATGTAAACATGCAACAAAGGCAAAGCAGACCACGCTGTATGTAACAGGCACAAGCGCACAGCCAGACCACGCTGTATGAACATGCCCACGCGCACAGGCCAGCACAACGCTGTTGTAACATGCACACGCACAAGCCAGACACGCCGATGTAACATGCACAAGCGCACATCCAGGACCAAGCGTAATTAAACACGTCCACGCGCAAGCCAGACAACGCTGTATGTAACACGCCCAAGCGCACAGCGCAGACCACGCTGTAGTACACGTCACGCGCACAGCCCAGACCACGCTGTATGTAACATGCCCACGCGCACAGCCAGACCACGCTGTATGTAACATGCCCACGCGCACAGCCAGACCACGCTGTATGTAACATGCACACGCACAGCCAGACCACGCTGTATGTAACAGCACACCACGCACACAAGCCAGACCACGCTGTATGTAACATGCAAAAGCGCACGCAGACCACGCGTATGTGTAACATGCACAAGAGCAATCCAGGCCAGCCGTATGTCACACGTCCACGCGCACAAGCCAGACCACGCGGTTGTAACACGCCAAGCGCACAGCAAGCCAAGCTGTATGTAAACACGTCCCGCGCACAGCCAGACCACGCTTGCGAGTAAAAGGCCACGCAGCACAGCCAGACCACGACTGTATGGTAACATGCCCCGTGCACCGCCAGACCACGCTGTATGTAACATGCCCACGCGCACAGCCAGACAACGCTGTATGTACATGCACGCGCACAGACCAGACCACGCTGTATGTACATGCCCACGCGCACAGCCAGGACACACGCTGTATGTAAACATGCACACGCCCACAGCCGACCACGTGTATGTAACATGCACAAGCGCCCCAGCCGACAGCGGTATGAAACATGCACAATGCGCACACCAAGACACCGCTGTATGTAACATGCCCCCGCGCACAGCCAGACCAGCTGTAGGTAACATGCACACGCACACAGCAGGACCACGCTTGTAGGTAACATGCCCACGTGCACAGCCAGACCACGCCGTACCGCCAGCACACATGCCAGCGTCAAGCACGATGACGCCGCGGCTGTACAATGTCCCACGCGCCACAGCCAGGCAAACGCGGATATGTAACATGCCCCGCCCACAGCAGACCACGCCGTCGTATGTAACATGCACAAGGTGCACAGCAGGCACGCTGTATGTAACATGCCACGCGCACGCCAGACACGCTGATGTAACAGCCCACGCCACAGCCAGACCACGAGTATGTAACATGCACAAGGCACAGCAAGGCTACGCTGTATGTACATGCCCACGACAAAAGCCAGACAAGCTGTCATGTAACATGCACCACGAGCACAGCCAGACGATTGCCGTATTGTACATGCACAAGGCACACAGCCCAGCACCCCCCCCCGGTGTAGGATAACACGTTCCACGCGCAATCCAGGCACAAGACCAGGTATGTAACATGCCACCGCCCACAGCCAGACCACGGCTGCACTCCCGTAACTGCACAAGGCACAGCCAGACAACGCGGTTGTAACATTCCACAAGCGCACAGCCAGACCCGCTGTATTGTAACATGCCCACGTGCACAGCCAGACACGCTGTATGTAACACGCCACGTGCACAGCCAGACCACGCTGTATGAACACGTCCACGCGGCACGCCAGACCACGCTGTCTGTAACATTCACCACGCGCACAGCCAGACACGCTTGTAGTAAACAGTGCCCCCTGTGACACAGCCAGACCACGCTGTATGTAACATGCCCACGCGCACCCAGACAACGCTGTATGTAACATGCACACGCACACAGCCAGACCACGCTGTATGTAACATGCCCACGCGCACAGCCAGACCACGCTGGATGTAACATGCACACGCCCACAGCAGACCCACGCTGATGTAACATGCACACGCCCACAGCCAGACACGCGGTATGTACATGCACAAGCGCACAGCCAGACCACGCTGTATGTAACATGCCACAAGGCGCCACAGCCAGGCACGCTGTATGTTGTAAACATGCCCACACGCACGCCAGACCACGCTGTATGAACATGCACCGCACACAGCCAGACCGCTGTATGTAACAGCACACCAGAGGCAAAAGCCAGACCACGTCTGATGTACATGCCCACGCGCACAGCCAGACAACGCTGTTATGTAACAGCCACACACACACAAGCCGACAAGCTGTATTGTAACAGCAAAGCGACACATACCAAGGCCAGCCGTTATGGTAAACGTCCACGCGCACAGCCAGACCCGATGTATTGTAAAAGCCCACGCGCCAGCCAGCCCACGGCTGTATGTAACACGTCCACGCGCACAGCAGACCCGCTGTATGTAACATGGCCCAACGCGCACGCCAGACCACGCTTGGATGTAACATGCCCACGCGCACAGCCAGACCACGCTGTATTGTAACATGCACACGCCCACAAGCCAGATCACGACGTATGTAACATGCACACGCACACAGCCAGACCACGCGTATGTAATGCACAAGCGCACGCAGACCACGCCGATGTAACATGCACAAGCGCACACCAGGCCACGCGCTATGTTAACACGTCCACCGCGCACAGCCAGGACCACGCGGATGTAACACGCCCCCGCGCACAGACAGGACAAGATGTTTACTGTAAACGTCCACGCGCACCGCCAGAAACGCTGTTATGTAACAGGCACGCGCACAGCCAGCCACGCTGTATGTAACATGCCCACGCGCCAGCCAGACCACGCTGTATTAACAATGCATCACGCCACAGCAGACCACACTGTATGTAACATGCACACGGGCCCACAGCCAGACCACGCTGTATGTAAAATGCACACGCCCACAGCCAGCCACGCTGTTGTATGTAACATGCACAAGGCACAGCCAGACCACGGTTGTATGGAACCATGCCCAAGGCCACAGCCAGACCACGCCTGTAGTAACATTCCCACGCGCACAGCCCGACCACGATGTATGTAACATGCCTGTGCACAGCCAGACCACGCTGTATGTAACATGCCCACCGCACAGCCAGACATCATGCTGTATGTAACATGCCCACGCGCACGCAGACCGTACGCTGTATGTAACATGCACAGCGCACAGCCAGCCCACGCTGCTATGTAACATGCACACGCACACAGCCAGACACGCTGATATGTAACATGCCCACGGCCACAGCAGACACGCTGGTGTAACATGCCCACGCGCCACAGCCAGACCACGCTGATATGTAACATGCCCAGCGCACAGCCAGACCAAGCTTGAGTATGAACATGCACCGCGCACAAGCCAGACCACGCTGTATGTAACATGCACAAAAACAATAAAAAAAAAAAAAAAAACGAACACAGCCAGACCAAGGGTATGTAAACATGACACACGTGCACAGCCAAGACCACGAGGAGTAACAACGCCCACTGCACAGCCAGACCACGATGTATGTAACAAGTCACGAGCACAGCCAGACCACGTGTATATGTAAATGCACACGCACACAGCCAGCCACGCTACTTGTATGTAACATGCACACACGCAACAGCCAGAACAACGCTGTATGAAAAGCACAAGCGCACAGCAGACACGCGTATGTACCAGCCACAAGCGAAATCCAGGCCACGCCGTATCGTAACACGTCCACGCGCACAGCCAGACCCACGCTTGTTTAATTGTAACTGCCCGACGCGCACAGCCAGACCAGGCTGTAGTAACACGTCACGAGCACAGCCAGACCACGCTGTAGTAACATGGCCCACGCGCACAGCAGACCACGCTGTATGTAACATGCCCACGCGCACAGCCAGACCAGTGTATGTAAAATGCAAACGCCACAGCCAGACCACACTGTATGTAACATGCACACGCCCACATCAGACAACGGCTATGTAACATGCACACGCCCACAGCCAGACACGCTGTATGTACATGCACACGCGCACAGCCAGACCACGCTGTATGTAATGCAAAAGCGCACCAGCCAGACCACGTGATGTAACCTGCCCACGCGCACAGCCAGACACGCTGGAGTAACATGCACACGGGCCCACAGCAGACCACACTGTATGTACATGCACACGCCCAGCCAGGCCACGCTGATGTAACATGCCACCGCGCACCAGCAGACCCGCTGTATGTAAACATGCCAACACGCAACAGCCAGACCACGCCTATGTAACATGCCACGCGCACAGCCAGACACGCTCTGTATGTAACATGCCCACGCGCACAGCCAGACCACGCTGTATGTAACATGCCCACGCGCACAGCCCCAGACCACGTGTATGTATACATGCACACGCCCCACAGCAGACCCCGCTGTGTATGTAAAATGCACAAGCGCACAGCCAGGACCACGCGTATGTAACATGCACAAAGCGCAACAGCCAGACAACGCTATGTAGAATGCCCACGCGACAAAGCCAGACCACGCTGTATGCTAAAACAGGACACACGCACACAGCCAGACCCGCTGTATGTAACATGCCCACGTGCCAGCCAGACCACGAAGTATGTAAACATGCACAAGAGAACAGCCAGACGACGCCGTATGTAACATGCAAAAGCCGCACATCAAGGCCAGATGTGTTAGTAAATCCCACGCGCACAGCCAGGCCACAGCTGTATGTAACCATGCCACGCCCACAGCCAGACCACGCCGTATGACCATGCACAAGCGCACAGCAGGCCACGCTTTGTAGTAACATGCCCACGCACAGCCAGGACCACGGCTGTATGTAACAATGCCCACGCCCACAGCCAGACCACGCCGTACATGTAAATGCACAAGCGCACAGCAAGGCCACGCTGTATGAAATGCCCACGCCCCACAGGCCAGACCAACGTGTATGTAACATGGCACAAGCGCACAGCCAGCACGATTGCCGTATTGTAAAGCACAAGCGCACAGCCAGACCACGCTGGATTGTAACACGTCCACGCGCACATCCAGGCCACGCTTGTAGTAACATGCACACGCCACAGCCAGACCACGCTTGTATGAACATGCACAAGCGCACAGCCAGACCACGCTGTATGTAACATCCCAAGTGCACAGCCAGCAACCCTGTATGCTAACATGCCAAGCGCACAGCCAGACCACGCGTATGTAAACTATCGCAAGGCACAGCCAGACCACGCTGTAGTAACATTCCACGCCCACAGCCAGACCACGCTTGTATGTAAAACATGCACACATGTGCCGAGCCAGACTCACGCGTATGAACATGCCACAAGCGAACACAGCCAGACAATCGCTGTATCGTCCAGGCGAAACATCCGCACACGCTGAACCGCCACCGACAGCACCACGCTGTATGGAAACATGCGCCCACGTCGCACAGCAGGCCAGCTGTATGGAAAACGATCCAGCACGACAGCAAACCCAGGACCACGCTTGTATGTAAAACTGCACAAGCGCAACACCAGCCACGCTGTATGTAACTCCAGTGCACGCAGGCAAGCGGATGACCAGCGCACACCGGACATGTAGTAACATGCCACCAAGGCACAGCAGACCAGATGTATGTAAACATGTCACACGCCAAACCAGCCCACCGTTGTATGTAACATTGCCACGCGCACAGCCAGACACGCTGATTGTAAATGCACACACGCGCACAGCCAGACCACGCTGTATGTAACATTCCCACGCGCACAGCCAGACCACGCTGTATGTAACATGCCAATGTGCACAGCCAGACCACGCTTGTATGTAACATGGCCACGCGCACAGCCAGACAACGCTGTATGTAACATGCACACGCACACAGCAAGACCACGCTGTATGTAACATGCACACGCGCACAGCCAGACCACGATGTATGTAACATGCACACGCGCACAGCCAGACCACGCTGTATGTACATGCCCACGCGCACAGACAGACCACGCTGTATGTAACATGCACACGCCCACAGCCAGACCACGCTGTATGTAACATGCCAAGTGCACAGCCAGACCACGCTGTATGTAACATGCACAAGCGCACAGCCAGGCACGGCAGTATGTAATGCCAACGTGACAGCCAGACAACGCTGTATGTAACATGCCCCGCGCACAGCCAGACCAGCGTGTAGTAACATGCCCAACGTGACAGCCAGACCACGCTGTATGTAAATGCCACGCCACAGCCAGACGACGCCCAGTATGTAACATTGCACACAGGCGCACATCCAGGCCACGTCTGTATGTAACATGCCACACGCCCACAGCAGACCACGCCGTATGTAACATGCACAGCAGCACAGCAAGGCACGCTGTATTTAACAGCCCACGCCACAGGCCAGACCACGCTTTGTATGTAACATGCACAAGCGCAACAGCCAGACGGACGCCGTATGTAACACTGCACAAGCGCCACAGCCCAGCACACGCTGTATGTAACACGGTCCACGCGCAATCCAGGCCGCTGTATGTAACTATGCCACGCAACACAGCCAGACCAACGCTGTATGGTGAACATGCACAAAGCGCACAGCAAGACCCGCTGTATGTAACTAATGCACACGTTGCACCGCCAGGACACGCTGTATGTAACATGCCCACGTGCAACAGCCAGGGACCACTGCTGTATGTACACGGTTCCACAGCGAACAGCCAGACACGCTGTATGTAACGCCCACGCGCAACAGCCAGACCACGCTGTATTGTACATGCCCAACGCAGCCACAGCCAGGCACGTAGTGTATGTAAACATCCCAGCCCCACAGCCAGTCATGTGTATGGTAAACGTGCACAAGCGCAAATCCAGGCCCCGCTGTATGTAAATGCCCACGCGACATCCAGTGCCACGCGTATGTAACACGGTCCACGCCACAGCCAGACCCGCGTATGTAAAATGCCCACGCCGCACATCCAGGGCCAGCGTGGTATGTAACGTCTCCGACGCGCACATCCAGGGCCACGTTATGTAACATGCACACGCACACAGCCAGGACCACGCTGTATGTAACATGCCACAAGGCCACAGCCAGGACCACGTGTATTTAACATGCACAAGACGCACAGCCAGACCACGCTTGAATGTAAAATCGCACACCGCACAAGCACAGACCACGCTTATGTAAACATGCCACGTGACACAGCCAGACCACGTGCCTGTATGTAACACGTCCAACGCCACAGCCAGACCACGCTGTATGTAACAGCAACACGCACACAGCAGACCACGCTGTATGTAACATGCCCACGAGCAGGCCAGACCACGCTAGGTGGTACAGCACACGCCCACAGTGCCAACGCCACGCTGTATTAACAGCACAAGCGCCAGCCCAGAACCACGCTGTATTTGTAACATGCACAAGCGCCACAGCCAGACAACGCTGGTAAATGCTAACATGCCACGTGCACACGCCAAGACCACGCGATAGTAACATGCCCCAGACGCCGACACGCTCATTGTAACCTGACCACGGCGTATGAACCACCTGCCACGTGAACATCACAGCGTGTGTACGCACGCCCACAGGCCCAGACACGCCGTATGATAACATGCACAAGCGGCACATCAAGGCACGTTATGTGTTAACATGCCACGCCCACAGCCGACCACGCCGTATGTAATCATGCACAGCCGACAGCAAGGCCCGCTGATGTTAACATGCCCACCGCCCACAGCCAGCCACGCGTGATGTAAACTGCACAAGCGCACAGCCAGACGACGACCGATAGTAACAATGCATCAACGCACGGCCAGACCAAGTGTATGTAAACGTCCTACGCGCACATCCAGGCCCACGCTGGTATGTAACATGACACGCACACAGCCAGACCCGATTATGTGAACATTTGCACAAGGCCACAGCCAGACACGCTGTATGTAACATGCCACGTGCACAGCAGACCACGCTGTGTATTAACATGCCAACGTGCACAAGCCAGACAACGCTGTATGTAACAACGTGCCACCGCCAGGACAGCCGACACGCTGGCAATGTACATGCAACGCGACACGGCAGCAGACACACGCTGTATGTAACATGCCCACGCGCACAGCCAGGCCACGCTGTATGTAACATGCCCACGCCCACAGCCAGTCCATGATGTATGTAACATGCACAAGCGCACATCCAGGCCACGCTGTATGTAACATGCCCACGCGCACAGCCAGACCACGCTGTAGTACATGCCAACGCGCACAGGCAGACCACGCTGTAGTAACTGCCCACACGCACAGCCAGACCACGCTTAGTGTAAATGCCCGCACGACCCGCATGCCTACTGTAACGACCAGCCAGACCACCTGAGCACAGCCCAACACCCCAGCCTTATGTAACATGCCCAGCGCACAAGCCGACCACGCGTATGTAAAGCACAAGCGCACAGCCAGGCACTCGCTTGTATGTGAAACCTGCCACCCACGACACATCAGACCCACGCTGTATGTAACAATGCAACGGCAATCCAGGCCAAGCTGTCTGAACACGTCCACGCCCACAGCAGACACCGCTGTATGTAACATGTGCCCCACGCGCCACATCCAGGCACGCTGTTGTACACGTCCCGACGCACATCCATGACCACGCTGTATGTAACATGCACACGCACACAGCCAGACCACGCTGTATGTAACATGCACAAGCGCACAGCCAGACCACGCTGTATGTAACATGCACAAGCGCACAGCCAGACCACGCTGTATGTAACATGCACACGCGCACAGCCAGACCACGCTGTATGTAACATGCCACGTGCACAGCCAGACCACGCTGTATGTAACACGTCCACGCGCACAGCCAGACCAGCTGTATGTAACATGCCCACGTGCCACAGCCAGGCCACGCTGTATGTAACATGCACACGCGCACAGCCAGACCACGCTGTATTGTAAAAGCACAGCGCCCACAGACCAGACCACAGCTGTGTGTAACGCCCACGCGCAAGCAGACCAAGACTGTATGTAACGCCCACACGCACATCCAGACCACGCTGTATGTAAACATGCCCACCGACACCAGCCAGGACCACGCTGATCATGTAAATGCCCACGTTCGCAGAGCCAGGACCACGCTGTAGTACATGGCCCAGTGCCACAGCCAGACACGCTGTAGTAACATGCACAACGCGCACAGGCCAGACCACGCCGTATGTAACATGCCCACGCACACAGACCCAGACCACGCTGTATGTAAACAGTGCCCACGCGCAACAGCCAACCACGCTGTATGTACACACGCCCACGCGCACAGACCAGAACACGCTGATGAACAGCCACGCGCACATCATGGCCAGCTGTATGTAACATGCCCACGCCCACAGCCAGACCACGCGTATGTAACATGCACAAGCGCACAGCCAGGCCACGCTGTATGAACATGCCACAGGCACATCCAGACCACGTAGTATGTAAACCATGCCCACCAAGCAGGCTCTCTATGACATGCCACCAGGACCACGCTGTAGTAACATGCCCACCACGCAACATCGACCGCGTAGGGCATGCCCACGCACCCAACGCTGTATGGTAAACATTCCACGCGACATCCAGGCCACGCTGTATGTAACACGTCCCACGCCCACAGCCAGAGCCAACGCTGTATGTAACATCGCCACGCGCACATCCAGGCCACGCTGTATGTGTAACATGCACACGACGCCAGCCAGACCAACGCTGATGTAAACATGCCACAGAGCACAGCCAGACCACGCTGTATGTAACACGTCCACGCAACAGCCAGACCACGCTGTAGTAACAATCCCGCGCACATCCGCCACGCTGTGTATGAACACGTCACGCCACAGCAGGCCACGCGGTATGTAACACGTCCACGCGGCACAGCCAGACCAGCGGGTAGAACATGCACACGCACACAGCCAGACAGCGGTATGTAACATGCACAAGCGCCAGCCAGACCACGCTTGAGGTAATGCCGTCACACCAGAGCACAATTGTACAGCACAGCGACAGCCAGACAACGCGTTGTAGTGTAACATGCCGAAGCGCACAGCCAGACCACGCCTGTATGTAAACATGCACCCACAGCAGACACCTGTATGAATGACCAAGGAGAGCAAACACGCTGTTATGTAACATGCACAAGCGCAACAGCCAGACCACCCTGTATGTAACATTGCCCACGCGCACAGCACAGGACCACGGCTATATGTCAACATGGCACACGCGCACAACAGCAGACCACGCGTGTATGTAACAGTGACAAGCCACGAGCCAGAACCACGATTGTATGTAACATGGCCCACGCCACAGCCAGACCACGCTGTAGATGTAATGCACAGGAGCGCACAGCCAAGCTACGCGTATGTAAAATGCACAAGCGGCAAGCAGAGCGTACGCTGTATTACAGTAGCACATCGCCAGCGTTATGTAACCACGAGCACGCCAAACAGAGGACACGCTCGAGTAACATGCCACAAGTCGCACAGCAACGCCCAAGATCGTATGTAGACAGTTGCACAGCGCACTAGCAGCCGACCACGCTCGTTATGTAACGTGCCCAACGCCCTCCAGCCAACCACGCGTATGTAACACATGGTCACAAGCGCACATACCAGGCCGATGCGTAGTGTTAACATTGCCCAGCAGCGCACACCAGCGCCACGCTTTGTGTGTATGTGTAACATGCGCACGACACATCAGGACTGCACGCTGTATGTAAACTGTCCACTAGTGCGCACAGTCAAGCCACGCATGTATGTAACATGCCCACCGCACCAGCCAAAGCCACGCTGTGTAACATGCCACGCGCGACAGCCAGGCACGCGTGTATGTGAGAGCCGCAAGCGCACACTCAGGCACGCTGTATGGTAACATCCGTAACGCGCAGCATTCCAGGCCCGCTGGTGTATTAACATGCCGCAGCGCGACACCAGCAGACGCTAGTAGTAACATGCACACGCACACCAGGACCACGCATGATGTATGGTAACATCAGGCCCGCCAGAGACCGTGGAACTAACCAGGGCGACGCCGAGACCACGCGTTGTATGTAAACATGGCCCCGCTATCAGCAAGCACCGCTCTGGTTGATGTACATGCCCACGCGCACAGCCAGACCACAGCTGTATGTAAAATGCCACGCGCACAGCCAGCGGACCGCTGTATGAAACATTGCCCACGCGCACACCAGGCCACGCTGTATGTAACATGCACACGCACACAGCAAGACCATGATGATGTAAAATGTCCACACGCACAGCCAGACCCGCTGTATGTCAACATGCCAAGCGCAACAGCCAGACACGATGTCGGGATGTTAAACATGCCCACGCGCACAGCCAGACACGAGGATGTAACATGCCCGCCACAGCAAGGCCACGCGGCTAGTATGTAAATGACCCTCTCCCCCCCCCGCCCTCCCCTCAATACAGTACATCCCCCCCCTCAAAGCACCTCCCCCTCCCTTTGTCTCCCTTCCCCAATCTGCACGAGCTGCGCCTCCCCTAAATGACATGACCATGGGTGCACAGTAGGAGTTGGGTTACCATCTGCCAACGGTGGCAGCGAGGGACCCCCCCATTTCCGTGGTGGAAGGGGTTAATCCCGTGTGGTGTGTGACCCCAGATTCACTTTGACGGCTGGAGCCACATGTATGATTTCTGGATGGACGCTGACCACCCGGATGTCCACCCCGCGGGCTGGTGTGAGAGGACGGGACACCCCCTGCAGGCCCCGCTCCGTGAGTGCGCGCGCGTGCGTGTATACACAGTACATCTTTATTTATATAGCGCCGAAAGTGTACTCGGCGCTTCACAAAGACAATACAGCACCGGGAATTATTATACAATAAGCGCAGGAAAGTCAGACCCTAGGAGAGGAAATCCCTGCCCCGGAGAGCTTACACTCTATTTATATATGTACGTGTGTGGGTCTATATCTGTGTGTACATGTACGTACATAGGTGTGGGTGTGTACATGGGTATGTGTATAAGTAAGTACATATGTATGTGTGGGTGTGTACATAGGCATGTGTATAAGTAAGTACATATGTATGTGTGTATATTTATGTATGTGGCTGTGTGTGTATGTAAGTAAATATGTATGTGTGCATGTATGTACATATGTGGGTGTGTGCATGTACATACAGCTGTGTTTAAAGTTGCACAAGTATGCGTGTGTATCTATCTCTGTATACCTCCCTATATACCAGTCTGTATATTCTCCTATATGCCTCTCTGTATACCTCCCTATATACCTGTCTGTATATTCTCCTATATGCCTCTCTGTATACCTCCCTATATACCTGTCTGTATATTTTCCTATATACCTGTCTGTATATTCTCCTATATACCTGTCTGTATATTCTCCTATATGTCTGTCTGTATACCTCCCTATATACCTGTCTGTATATTCTCCTATATGCCTCTCTGTATACCTCCCTATATACCTGTCTGTATATTCTCCTATATGCCTCTCTGTATACCTCCCTATATACCTGTCTATATTCTCCTATATGCCTCTCTGTATACCTCCCTATATACCTGTCT
>WSYH01003682.1:46889-60914 GCA_036426205.1 Ascaphus truei
CATATATAGATGTGTGTGTGTGTGTGTGTGTGTGTGTGTGTGTGTGTGTGTGTGTGTGTATGTATGTATGTGTATATATATATATATATATATCTCCTGTAATAAATTAAATGAAGCGTGTAACTATGAGATCCCTGGGGCCACCACACTGATTAATCCAAACGGCCCGGCTCCCTTCCCTTTAACCCGCTAGGCTGCAGGGCCCATCCCTGTGACCGTCACACGGACCCTGTGGGGGCCCCGTCCTGCCGCCCGTATCTGTAACCTGAGCCGCCCTGTCACCTTCCCAGCGTCCTACAGGTGACAGGCCCTGCAAATCCTCCCAGGTGAGCACGGTGTCCCCAGGGTGAGCGAGAGCGGTGACCGCAGGGTGAGCGAGAGTGGTGACCGCAGGGTGAGCGAGTGTGGTGACCGCAGGGTGAGTGAGAGCGGGGTCCCCAGGGTGAGAGTGGGGTCCCCAGTGTGAGTGAGCACTGTGTCCCCAGGGTGAGTGAGAGCGGGGTCCCCAGGGCGAGTGAGCACGGTGTCCCCAGGGTGAGTGAGGGCGGGGTCCCCAGGGTGAGTGAGCACAGTGTCCCCAGGGTGAGTGAGAGCAGGGTCCCCAGGGTGAGTGAGCACGGTGTCCCCAGGGTGAGTGAGCACAGTGTCCCCATGGAGAGTGAGCACGGTGTCCCCAGGGTGAGTGAGCACGGTGTGCCCAGGGTGAGTGAGCACTGAATCCCCAGGGTGAGTGAGCGTGGTGTCCCCAGGGTGAGTGAGCGTGGTGTCCCCAGGGTGAGTGAGCGCTAAATCCCCAGGGTGAGTGAGCGGGTATCTCCATCTCTAGCTCAAATGCCCCTGTCCCAGGTGGCCAGGCGTCCTGCAGGGTGAGGAAGGGGAGGTACCGGGGGAGTTATAATGAGGGGGTCTCTATTAACTCCTTCAGTGCCAGACATGGCTGACCCCTCTGCTCCTGAATGGGGGAGATATTTTGGGGTGACTCATCCCTGAGGTCAATATAGAGCTATTTTGGGAATGTCATTGTCATGTATGTTACACCCCCCCCCTCCCTCACCCTCTGAACACCCCCCTCCCCCTCTGCACCTCCCTCCACACCCCCCACACCCTCTGCACCCTCTGCACCGCCCCCCACACCCCCTGCACACCCCCCTCACCCTCTGCACACTCCTCCACACCCTCTGCACACACCCTCACCTCTGCACACCCTCTGAACATCCCTCACCCTCTGCACCCCCCCGACAACAGACACGCGCACCTCAGACCCACCACGAACACCCCACCGACCCGGCAGAGCCCTCCCGGCCCCCCATCATACCGGGCACCAACAACCAAACGCAGACCTCGCACCCCCCAACACCCACTCACCTCCCCACACTCCTCCTCTCACCTCCCCCCTTCATAGCTCTCACCCCCCCCCACTCCTACCTCTCACCCCCTCCCTGCTCATACCTCTCACCTCCCGCCCGCTCATACCTCTCAACTCCCCCCCGCTCATACCTCTTACCTCCCCACACTCATACCTCTCACCTNNCCCCCCCCACTCAAGTCATACCTCTCAAATACCAGCCCCCACTCATACCTCTCACCCCCCCTCCACTCATACCTCTCAACTCACTCCACCCTCCACTCAAATCGCTCACCTCCCTCCCCCCACTCATACCTCTCACCCCCCTCCACTCATACCTCTCACCTCCCTCCCCAATACCTCCCAACACCCCCCCCCCAATTTAAATTCAAAAGTACCATCAGAGAGTTGAATTGGGAGATGTCGCTTCAGTAGGGAGTGGGGAGTCTTGCCAGAACCCTCCTCCTCCATTAACCCCCGCCTGATCCCCGCAGGTCCAGCTGGCAAAGCGCAGGAGTGACTAAGTTTAACCCTTGTGGTGGTCCCACTATAGGGTCGGCGACACACAGCAGCGGGGGAAAAAATTGGAGCTCAGCACAGCAGAAACTGTTAAAAACAAATTATTACCAAGGTGACATCAGGGATAGGTGGGCAGCGGTAACTCTGATGCGTTTCGCGTGTGTTAGGCGCTTTGTCACTAGCCTAACACTCGCGAAACGCGTCACCTTGGTAATAAATAGTTTGCAACAGTTTCTGCAGTGCTGAGCTCCAATATTTTTCCCGCTGCTGTGCGCCGCTGACCCTATCGTGGGACCACCACAAGGGTTAAACCACCACATTGCTATTTTCCTGTTGCAAGCACGCCTAAAAGGAATCAAGATCCTGTTCAACATTCAGCGAGTACAGGCGGTCCTCGGTTATCCACCAGTACCCGTTCTGGGAGTAGCGCCGGATAGTGACACCGTGGTAAAGCGAGTCCCACGTTAATCAGCGGCGGTGAGCGTCGGATAACGCATGCCGGCGTCGGATAACGGCCCGTAGGGTGGCATTGTAAAGCGTTGGATACGCCATTCGTTGTAAAGTGAAACGTTGGATAGCGAGGACTCCCCGTACCATCCAATATTCAAGATGTCATTCTTCATCCATAATCTGGGGAATGTTTCTGCTATACTCTAGGTGGCTAGTCCAAATAAGTGGGGCGGAGAAAAGGTCAGATTGTTCTGCTAGGGTATAACTGTCCCCAGAACCCATAAATCCCCACTTGTGGAGAACAATTAATTATTCACTTAGTCCTCCATGCTATGTGTATGACATACTCCTATGAAACTAAACCAGATGGATTGAATGACTATATGAAAACCTTGAAAATATACATTACTCAGAGGGGACTTTATACATATTAAAATATTATACGCTCTTCATTCACCCTGTAGCACCAGCTTTCAGGACTTTTTTTGTTCTGTTTCGCTCTCGAAGTTTAACCCTTGCCTGATCCCCCGCAGGTCCTGCTGGCGAAGCGCAGGAGTGACTGCAAGTTCTACGCCGTGAAGGTTCTGCAGAAGAAAACCATTCTCAAGAAGAAGGAGGTGAGAGGGATGAGGGAAACGCAACTCCTGTAGTGCCCGCTCGGGCTTGAGATTGTGGTTGTAGCGGGGGGGGGGGGTGAGGCAGTAACACCATGCGGGGGTAACCCCTCCCTTCCCTCCCCTGACATAGTGTATTTAAATGTGTGTGTCTGTATCCATGTACATACCTGTGTGTGTATCTGTGTATATATCTGTGTGCGTGTCTGTGTGTATACACCTGTGTGTGTGGGTATATATATATATATATACAAATATAACTGTATGCTCATCTGCATGTCTTAGGCAGGTCTGCAACCCCGCCTTTCCCCATTATCACCCAGCATACAGCACTTCCACTGCAGCAAGGGATTCTGGGAAATTACATGCAAATGAGCACACAGTGTCACTTTTTGCCTCAATAACCATTTTTAACATGGTTCCCTATAGGCTTAAGCTTGCTGCATGGTCACAGCTTTGAGCACAGTCAGGGTTAAATTGCATACCCAGAAAACCACCCACAGACAGCTGTTTCGACCTTGATGGGTCTCATCAAGATATATATACCTGTGTGTGTATATACCTGTGTGTGTATGTATATCCGTTGTGGCAGGACGGCCTTGCGGAGGGGTTAGTAAGAGTCTTAGACAGTGGGTTAGGCTTTAATTCCGGTGGTTTATTCTCCACAATAATAGACACACTGTCCCCTTTAAAGTAAACCAAAACCATAAAATACAACCCTGCTCCCCTTGGGACACTTACTAGACTGCACAAGCCCCATCTACCTGGCTGGCCAGCTAAGCCAGTGACCAGCCCCCCAAAACATACAATACTATATCAGGGAATAATTAAAAAAAAGTCCTTATCTGATAGCTGGGGAGCTCTGTCCCAAGCGAGTCCAGGCAATCCCTCTCGACATGTCAGAGCTCTGATTCCTCCTCAGGTCGGGAACGCTGGTTCCTTGGAGCAGGGCCGCGTCCTGCGGTTTATTGACTCCCGTGGCAATTTCTGTTTCCTGGGTGCGATTCTCAGATGGTTCCAAGACCCTTCTCCCTGCAGGCCTAGGGACCAGACCAACCAGTGTCCTACTGGTTGGGGAATAGTCTCTCTCCCGCTGTCTTAACTAGCTGCACCTGCAGAAAGCCTCTCCAGAGGAGGTTAACTGCTTCCATGCTGGAAAGCACACATACTGCACTACACACCAGCATAGTCACACTGTGTATATACCTGTGTGTGTGTGTGTATAGAGGAGGTGATATTGAGCACAAATTAATATGATACAAACGTTAAAGTGAATAAGTGTGAGGCAGTGGTGCAGCACCCAAATACACAACGTTCCTGCGTCTAAAATATATAGAAAAAACAAATAAGGCGCGCAAACAAAACCAGACCAATAGTGACTATAAAGGGTTAAGAATAATGGTAAATAATCTGGATGCTGTAATAAATCTGGAGAAATTCTGGATACTGGAATAAAGGAGAGGAAAATATATATGTGTATATATACGTGTGTATGTACGTATGTCTGTGTGTGTATCCATGTATATACCTGTGTGTTTATCCGTGTATATACCTGTGTGTATCCGTGTATATACACTTGTATGTGTGTGAATATATACCTGTGTGTATGTATATATATATCCATGTATATACCTGTGTGTTTCTGTATGTATATCTGTGTGTATGTATATCCGTGTATTTATCGGTGTGTACATCCGTGTATTTACCTGTGTGTGTGTATATCCGTATATATTTAGGTGTGTATGTGTATATATGTGTGTGTATATCCAGGATTATACCTGTAATTCTATCTCTCTGCATATTATTATATATCTGCATGTTATTACATCTGTCTGCGTGTTATTATATAGCTCTGTGTGCTGTTATATTGCTCTGCGTGTTGTTATATCTCTCTACGTGTTATTACATCTCTACGTGTTATTACATCTCTACGTGTTATTACATCTCTCAACATGTTATTACATCTCTACGTGTTGTTACATCTCTCTACGTGTTATTACATCTCTACGTGTTGTTACATCTTTCTGCGTGTTGTTACATCTCTCTGCGTGTTGTTACATCTCTCTACATGTTGTTACATCTCTACGTGTTGTTACATCTCTCTACGTGTTATTACATCTCTACGTGTTATTACATCTCTCTGCGTGTTGTTACATCTCTCTGCGTGTTTATACATCTCTCTACGTGTTATTACATCTCTACGTGTTGTTACATCTCTCTGCGTGTTGTTACATCTCTCTACGTGTTATTACATCCCTACGTGTTATTACATCTCTCTACGTGTTATTACATCTCTACGTTTTATTACATCTCTCTGCGTGTTGTTACATCTCTCTACGTGTTGTTACATCTCTCTACGTGTTATTACATCTCTCTACGTGTTATTACATCTCTCTGCGTGTTGTTACATCTCTCTACGTGTTGTTACATCTCTCTGCGTGTTGTTACATCTCTCTGCGTGTTATTACGTAGCTCTGCGTGTTATTACATCGCTCTGCGTGTTATATCTCTCTGCATTTTATTATATCGCTCTGCACATTATTACATCTCTCTGCACGTTATTACATCTCTCTGCGTGTTATTACTTCTCTCTGCATATCATTACATCTCTCTGCATATCATTACATCTCTCTACGTATTATTACATCGCTCTGCGCGTTATATCTCTCTGCGCGTTATTACTTCTCTCTGCGTGTCATTACATCTCTGCGTGTCATTACATCTCTGCGTGTCATTACATCTCTCTGCATATCATTACATCTCTCTACGTATTATTACATCGCTCTGCGCGTTATATCTCTCTGCGCGTTATTACTTCTCTCTGCGTGTTATTACTTCTCTCTGCATATCATTACATCTCTCTACGTATTATTACATCGCTCTGCGCGTTATTATATCTCTCTGCGCGTTATTACTTCTCTCTGCGTGTTATTACTTCTCTCTGCATATCATTACATCTCTCTGCGTATCCTGCAGCTACAGGGTTATATGCTGGATATAAGTATGGCCAGATAGCTGAACTCATCCCTCTTTAAAAGCACCACAAGTCCTTTAGTATTTTCTTAGCTTTATTGAAGGAGTCACAGAAATGAAAGGTGCTTGCAGATGTGCTAGTGTGGGTAGAGAGCGCTTCTCTGAGTGGTGCTGCTTGTACTAAATAGAAGAAGGTCAAAACGAATAGCTTTGTCAGGGGGGGTAAGATAGGTGTACTCACTCAGCCTGCATGGGATGAAAAGGAAGTATGTCACAATTGTCACACAGGAATAGCCTGAGGACCAAACTACCTGTGAATACAGACAGGGGAGTATGGAAAAGTCCATTTTAACTTGGAGGACTAGAGATGTTGCCAGGGCAACCGGCTACTAGCAGACTGGACAGGAGAGAGGAAAGTATCAAAAATGTATTAATTGCCACATGCACTGGGAGTTAGTCGGGCATAATCAGCGCTTAGGCGCTGACCCATGCTGAGGCGCGCTGCTGCTCGGCAGTGAGCCCCTGCAGCCGCAATGAGAGCGGCTTTAGCAGGGGCTCGCGCACGCTTGCGGAAGCGTGTGTCTTAACAAATCTTTTGTTTCTGAGCTCGCCGGAGCGCAGGGCCGGTCACGTGAGCGGTCCGCCCAATGAGGGCGAACCAGCTCCGTGGCGTCATTACATCTCTCTGCGTGTCATTACATCGCTCTGCGTGTTATCTCTCTGCGTGTCATTACATCGCTCTGCGCGTCATTACATCTATGCGTGTCATTACATCTCTCTGCGTGTCATTACATCTCTCTGCGTGTCATTACATCTCTGCATGTTATCTCTCTGTGTCATTACATCGCTCTGCGTGTCATTACATCTCTCTGCGTGTCATTACATCTCTCCTGCTTTTCCATTAACATCGCTCTGGCGCGTCATTCCATCTACTGCGTGTCATTACATCAATGCAATTCTCTCTGCTGTGTCATTACATCCCTCGTGTGTCATTACATCTTCTGAGTGTCATACTCTCTCTGCCGTGTCATTACATGTCAACATCGCTCGCGTGTCATAAACTCTCATTCTGCGTGTCATATCACATCAACTCTGCCGCGTCATTAATCTCTGCGCGTCATACATCGCTCTGCGTTCTTACCTCTCTTTTCTGTGTCATTACATCTCTCTGCGTGTCATTTACATCTCTCTGCGTGTCATTACATCGCTCTGCATGCGCGTCATTACATCTCCGCTCGTATTACATCTCTGCGTGTCATTACATCTCTCTGCGTGTCATTACATCGCTCTGCGTGTCATTACATCTCTCTGCGTGTCATTACATCTCTCTGCGTGTCATTACATCGCTCTGCGTGTCATTACATCTCTCTGCGTGTCATTACATCGCTCTGCGCGTCATTACATCTCTGGTGTCATTACGCCACATCGCTGCGTGTCATTACACTCTTCTGCGTGTCATACTTCTCTTAGATCTCTCTCGCTCAGTACTCCTCTCTGCGGCTTCATTACATTCGCTCTGCGCGTCATTAGTCATCTCTCTGCGTGTCATTACATCTCTGCGTCGTCAATACATCTCTGGTTTCGATTACAACATCGCTCTGCGTGTCATTACATCTCTCTGCGTGTCATTACATCTCTCCTGCGCTTCATACATCTCTCTGCGGTCATTACATCGCTCTGCGCTTGTTATCTCTCTGCGTGTCATTACATCGCTCTGCGGTCATTACATCTATGCGTGTCTTACATCTCTCTGCGTGTCATTAACATCTCTCTGGCGTGTCATTACATCTCTGCATGTTATCTCTCTGTGTCATTACAAAAAATCTCTCTCGGCGTCATTCATCTCTCTGCGTGTCATTACAGCGCTCTGCTGTCATTACATCTCTCTGCGTGTCATTACAATCGCTCTAGCGTGTCATTACATCTCGCTGCGTTCATTACCTCGCTCATGCGCGTCATTACTCTCTGCGTGTCATTACATCGCTCCTGAGTGTCATTACATCTCTCTGCGTGTCTTACAATCCTCTGGTGTCATTCCATCTCTCTGCGTGTCATTACATCCTCTGCGTTTCATTACATCTCTCTGCTGTCATTACATCGACTCTGCGCGTCATTACATCTCTGCGTGTCATTACATCGCTCTGCGTGTCATTACATCTCTCTGCGTGTCATTACATCTCTCTGCGTGTCATTACATCTCTCTGCGTGTCATTACATCGCTCTGCGCGTCATTACATCTCTGCGCGTCATTACATCTCTGCGTGTCATTACATCTCTCTGCGTGTCATTACATCGCTCTGCGTGTCATTACATCTCTCTGCGTGTCATTACACTCTCTCTCTGCGTGTCATTACTCGCCTCTTCATACATCTCTCTGCGTGTCATTACACGCTCTTCCGTCATTACATCTCTGGGTGTCATTACATCGCTCTGCGTGTCATTACATCTCTCTGCGTGTCATTACATCTCTCTGCGCGTCATTACATCTCTCTGCGCGTCATTACATCGCTCTGCGCGTCATTACATCTCTCTGCGTGTCATTACTCGCTCTGTGCTCGATTACATCTCTCGGGTGTCATTACATCGCTCTGCGTGTCCATTACATCTCTCTCGTGTCATTACATTCTCTCTGCGCGTCATTACATCTCTCTGCGCGTCATTAACAATCGCTCCTGCGCGTCATTACCTCTCGCGGTTCCTTACATCTCTGCGTGTCATTACATCTCCTCGCGTCTTACATCGCTCTGCGTGTCATACATCTGCTCTGGGTCATTTACATCTCTCCTGCGTGTCATTACATCGCTCTGCGCGTTCATTACATTCGCTCTGCGGTTCATTACATCTCTCGTCTGCGTGTCATTACATCCTCCTCTGCGTGTCATTACATCTCTCTGCGTGTCATTACATCGCTCTGCGTGTCATTACATCTCTCTGCGTGTCATTACATCGCTCTGCGTGTCATTACATCTCTCTGCGTGTCATTACATCGCTCTGCGTGTTATTACATCGCTCTGCGTGTTATTACATCGCTCTGCGTGTTATTACATCTCTCTGCTCATTACATCTCTGCGTGTTATTACATCTCTCTGCGTCATTACTCTCCTGCGTGTCATTACATCGCTCTGCGTTGTCATTACATCTCTGCGTCATAACATGCTGCGTGTTATTACTCGCATCTGCTTATAGCTTGTATTACACTCGCTCTGCGATGTTATTACATTCGCTGTTTCATGCTTGTCTCATTTACATCTCTCTGCGTGTCATTAAAATCTCTGCGTGTTTCTCTTCGTGCGTGTCATTACATCGCGTTCTGCTGTCATACATCGCTTGCGTCATTACATTGCCTGATGTCATTACATCGCTCTGCCATGTCATTACAATCGCTCTTGCGTGTCATTACATCTCTCTGCGTGTCATTACATCCTCTGCGTGTCTTACATGCCTCGCTGTGTCATTACATTGCTCTCTGCGTGTCATTACATCTCTGAGTGTCATTAAATCTCTCTGTGTGTCTTACAATCTTCATCGGGTGTCTACATCGCTTGCGTGTCATTACATCTCTCTGCGTGTTATTACATCGCTCTGCGTTCGTAAAATGCTTCCGTGTCATTACATCGCTTGCAGTCATTAATCGCTCTGCGCGTCATTACATCTCTCTGCGTGTCATTACATTGCTCTGCGTGTCATTACATCTCTGAGTGTCATTAAATCTCTCTGCGTGTCATTAGATCTCTCTGCGTGTCATTACACCGCTCTGCGCGTCATTACATCGCTCTGCGTGTTATCTCTCTGCGTGTCATTAGATCTCTCTGCGTGTCATTAGTATCTCTCTGCGGTTTACATCGTCTCTGCGTGTCATACACGCTCTGCGTGTCATTACATACATCTCTCTGCGTGTCATTACATCGTCTGCGTGTATCTCTGCGGTCATTACATCTCGCTCTGCGTGTATTACATCTCTTGTGTCATTACATCGCTCTCTGCGTTTTCATTACCTCTCTGCGTGTCTATTACGATCATCGCTGACGTGTCATTACATCGCTCTGCGCTCATTACGAATGTTCTTTCTCTCTGCGCGTCATTACATCTCTGCGTTTTATCTCTCTGCGTTTCATTAATCGCTCTGCGAGTCCTTACATCTCTGCGTGTCATTACATCCCTCTCTGCGTGTCATTACCTGATTTTCAAGCTTTTGATCTAGCTGCTCGACCTACTCTGTCATACATCTCTGCGGTGTCTTATCCTCTGCGTTCATTAGTCGCTCTGTCGTGGTCAATTACATCGCTTCGCGTGTCATTACATCTGCGTCATTCATCTCCCTGCGTGTCATTATCGCTCCTGCGTGTCATTACATCGCTCTGCGTGTCATTACATCGCGTCTGCATCTGCGTGTCATTACATCTCTCTGCGTGTCTTATCTCTGCGTGTTATCTCTCCTGCGTGTCATTACATCGCTCTGCGTGTCATTACATCTCTCGTGTGTCTTACTCTCTGCGTTGTCATTACATCGCTCTGCGTGTCTTACATCGCTCTGGCGGTCATTCATCTCTGCGTGTTCTCTTCTGGTGTCAGCTTACAATCGCTACTGCGGTCATTACATCTCTCTTGTGTGTCATTACATCTCTCTGCGTGTACATTACTCTCTGTGTGTTATTACATCGCTCTGCGTGTCATTACTCTCTGCATGTTATCCTCTTCTGTCATACAATCATCTCTGCGTGTCATTACATCTCTCTGCGTGTCATTACATCTCTCTGCGTGTCATTACATCTCTCTGCGCGTCATTACATCGCTCTGCGCGTCATTACATCTCTCTGCTCATTACATCTCTGCGTGTCATTACATCGCTCTGCGTGTCATTACATCTCTCTGCGTGTCATTACATCGCTCTGCGTGTTATTACATCGCTCTGCGTGTTATTACATCGCTCGTGGTTTATCATCGCTCTGTGCATTACAGTCGCTCGGCTGTTATACTCTCTTGCGTGTCATAAATCTCTTGCGTGTTATCTCTCTGGTGTCCTTAATCTCTTGCGGTGTACTTACATTGCTCTGCGTGTTATCTCTCTGCGTGTCATTACATCGCTCTGCATGTCATTACATCTCTCTGCGTGTCATTACATCTCTCTGCGTGTCATTACATTGCTCTGCGTGTCATTACATTGCTCTGCGTGTCATTACATCTCTGAGTGTCATTAAATCTCTCTGTGTGTCATTACATCTCTCTGCGTGTCATTACATCGCCTGTCGTGTTATCTCTCTGCGTTCATTACATTGCTCTGACATGTCATTCCTGTCTGCGTGTCATTAATCTACTCTGCGTGTCATTACATCTCTCTGCGGGTCATTATCTTGTGTGTTATTAACATCTCTCTGCGTGTCATTACATCTCTCTGCGTGGGTCATTATCATCTCTGCGTTCATTAACAATCTCTGTATCATTACATCCTCTGCTGTTATTACATCGCTCTGCGTTCATTACATCGCTCTGCGTGTCATTACATCTCTCTGCGTGTCATTACATCTCTCTGCGTGTTATACATCGCTCTCTGCGTGTCATTACATCTCTCTGCGTGTCATTACATCGCTCTGCGTGTCATACACATCTCTCTGCGTGTCATTACATTCTCTGCGTGTCATTACACTCTCTGCTTGTCATTACTCTCTGCGTTCATTCATCCTCTGCGTGCGTGTCATTACATTGCTTGCTGCGTGTCATTACATCCTGTGTCATTACATCGCTCGTCGCGTGTCATTACATCTCTCTGCGTGTTCATACATCACTTCTGCGTATCATTACAGTGCTCTGGTGTCATTACATTGCTCTGTGTGTTATTACATCGCTCTGCGTGTAATCCGCGCTCTCCTCCTCAGCAAACGTCACATTATGGCGGAGCGGAACGTTCTGCTGAAGAATTTGAAGCACCCGTTCCTGGTCGGACTTCACTATTCCTTCCAGACACGGAGAAGCTTTCTTTGTGCTGGATTACGTCAATGGGGGGGAGGTGAGGCTGCAGTCTGGCCCTGCTACTCCATCCCTACCTTAGTCAGCAACATCTCTCTCCACTACATCACCCCTACACACACACGATGCCACTACACCTCCATCTGCCCTGTAGCCACTGTGCTACGCCAGTAACCAGGGTGATATTTGATTAGGTAATCTAAACCCGAATGGATGGGTGTGTAATTATATATATATATTATATATATATCATAGTCATCAGTCTCTCCCTCATGTTATATTATTTATTTCCTTTCTCTCGCTATTCTCTCCTCCTCTCTCTCTTCTCCTCTCACTTTCTCTCTCCCCTCTCTCCTATCCCCCCTCTCCCTTCCCTCCTCCCGTTCTCCCTTCCCCCTCCGTCCACACCCCCCACCCTCTCTCCCCACAGACTTTTCTTCCAACTTACAGAGGCGAGCGCTCGTTCCTGGAGCCACGAGCTGTTTTTACTCTGCGGAGGGTGGCCAGCGCCATTGGGTAACTGCACTCCCAAATATCTCACAGTGAGTCACTTACAGAGGTGGGGGGGGCCCAAAACCTCCTTCCCACCTGTTAAAGTGAGTCTGAGGGGAGAACCAACTCAGGATCCTTAATATGTTCTGGCCCGTATGATGTCACTGTGAGTCCACATCCCAATGGGCATCACCCTTCTCTTCTGTAGTGACCCCCCTCTCTCTCCCCCACAGGGTTTGAAACGCAAAAACATCCTGCTGGATTGCCAGGTTACGAGGCTTTACTCACACTGTTCCATATAACCCCGGGGGCGGGGGGGGGGGGAGGAGGGGCTGGGAGTCGTATCTCCTAAAATGTCCCCAAAAACACGTCAGTCATCGTTGAGAGACGATCACTGAGGGAGTGTGTTAAGAGGGAGGAAGAAGGTGATTGGAGGATGATATATATGAGGTTGCAGGGGGATAGCTAGAGAGCACGGGGTATCTTGGCGACACAGTGGTTTGTCTCGACAGAGCACTTGGTCGCGGGCTCTCCTCCTTTTTGAGTGAGAGATTGAGAGTCCAGGGGGATAAGTAATTGTTGGCATGCATTTCTTTGCACCGATAATAATTCCTTACTATGATCAGGAACTTTAAATGTGAAAAAATTTCCTAATATACCGATATAGCACTGGGAGGGTCATATAGTCACCCTGACAGACACGCCACCCTGTAACATACGTATATACTACATATATATATCCGCAGAGCTTGACACTATGGCATCATTATATACAGCCTATAAACACTTAACCCCAACCTCACTGCATATATAACCCAACTCCTGAGTGCCTTAGTACCCAGAATCCTGTATAATGTGCTGCTTCTCACCTGCAGGGCCACGTGGTACTGACTGATTTTGGCCTCTGTAAGGAGGGGATGGAACAAGAGGAGACCACCTGTACATTTTGTGGGACCCCAGAGGTAATGGCATCCCCAAAACTGTTACGGTGCTAGAATTATTAGGGTTAATATTGGTATTGGTCTCTCAACATCAGGTGCCTGGTACAAGACAGCCTGTAATGGTTATATACTGGATTGTATTGTATGTCTTTATTTATATAGCGCCAAAAGTGTACTCAGCGCTTCACAAAGAATACAGCGCAGGGAATTTTAATAATACAATAAGTGCAGCAAAATCAGACAGTAGGCGCTGATGGCCCCAGATTTTGCCCCGGGGATGGAAGAAGGGGGGTTTACATGTTGGAGGGATGGAGGGTACAGGAGATTGAAGGATCTGGAGGGCAGGGACACAATCAAAACATTTAGCCAAATTCAGTCGGATAAGGACATTCCCAACACTGAATTTTTTAGATACCTCCAGATCAAGGCATTTTATACCAAACACATATATCGTCCTAAGGTGACACATTTTGAGATGCTCTGTGCATGAGGGCACGACACAGGGGGACTCACATCTAGACTGTATGGGGAGGTGATCGATCCGGGTAACAGCCACGGACTGAGACTAGGTTACATGACGCAGTGGGAGGCAGAATTGGGGAGGACGTTAGAGGACGAGGAATGGACAAAGATATTTGAGGCGGCAGCAAAGAGTTCGATCTGCACGACGTTAAAGGAGAACTCATATAAGGTATTAATGAGGTGGTATCTCACCCCAGTCAGATTA